>JANJGN010000029.1:8925913-8947838 GCA_026770705.1 Isurus oxyrinchus | reverse complement strand
TCCCCATTCCCCCCCCTCTTTCATCCTCTCTCTTCTCTCCCCCATTCCCCCCTCTCTCTCCTATCCCCATTCCCCCCTCCTCTCTCTCCCTCTCTCTCTTTCCCCCCCATTCTCCCCCCTCTCCTCTCTCTTTCCCCATTCCCCCCTCTCTCTCCTCTTTCCCCCATTCCCCCCCCCTCCTCTCTCTCTTTCCCCATTCCCCCTCTCTCTCCTCTTTCCCCATTCCCCCCTCTCTCTCTCTTTCCCCATTCCCCCTCTCTCTCTCTCTTTCCCCATTCCCCCCTCTCTCTCTCTCTCTTTCCCCATTCCCCCTCTCTCTCTCTCTCCTTTCCCCATTCCCCCTCCTCTCTCTCTCTTTCCCCCATTCCCCCTCTCTCATCTCTCTCTTTCCCCCATTCCCCCTCTCTCTCCATCTTTCCCCATTCCCCCTCTCTCTCTCTTCCCTCTCTCCTTTCCCCATTCCCCCTCTCTCTCTCTCTCTTTCCCCCCCATTCCCCCCCCTCTCTCTTCCCCTCCTCTCTCTTCCCCATTCCCCCTCTCTCTCCTCTCTTTCCCCATTCCCCCTCTCTCTCCTCTCTCTCTCTTTCCCCATTCCCCCCTCTCTCTCTCTCCTCTCTTTTCCCCATTCCCCCTCTCTCTCTCTCCCATTCCCCTCACCCCGCTCTCCCCTCACCCTTCCTCTCCCCCTCACACCCCCCTCCCCTCACCCCCTCCTCCCCCTCACACCCCCCCTCCCCCTCACCTCCCCCCTCACCCCCCTCCTCCCCCTCACACCCCCCCCTCCCCCTCACCTCCCCCTCCCCTCACCCCCCCCCTCCTCTCACCCCCCCTCCCCCTCCCCTTCACCCCCCCTCACCTCCCCTCCCCTCACCCCCCTCCTCCCCCTCACACCCCCTCCTCCCCCTCACCTCCCCTCACCCCCCCTCCTCTCACCCCCCCTCCCCCTCCCCTTCACCCCCCCCTCACCCCCCCTCCCCCTCACCTCTCCCCCCCCCCCCCCCCCCCAGTCTTACCACAGACACAGCCTCTCCTTGGGGTACCTCAGCCCCTCGATGCGGCCCAGGAAAGCGGCCAGTCCGTGTGCGCTGTTCCGGGCGATGATGCTGATCTGGACCCGGGGCCGGAGCAGCGGCGACTCCTCGGCCCAGCGCTCCTCCGGGAAATAGGAGCCGGCGGGGCCGCTGAGGACCGAGAGGAGAGCGGCCAGGAGGAGCCGGGCGGCCCCGGGGCAGCGGGAGGCAGAAGAGGGAACAGCCGGGAGGAGACAGTCCATAGCGGGTCCGATAGAGAGAGAGAGAACGGGAGGGGGAGGGGGAGGGGCAAGAGGAGGGGGGGAGGTCCGGAGGGGGGTGGGGGGAGGGGGGAGGGTGATAGGGAGGGCAACAGGAGGGGGAGGGGGTGATGGGGGGAGGGGGGAGGTCCGGAGGGGATGGGGGGAGGGGGGAGGGGGGAATGGGACCCTGGGGAGAGGGGGGAGGGGATCCTGGGGGGAGGGGGAGGGGGGTGATGGGGGAGGGGGAGGGTGATAGGGAGGGGCAAGAGGAGGGGGGGAGGGGATCCTGCGGGGAGGGGGGAGGTCCGGAGGGGATAGGGGGAGGGGGAGGGGTGAGGGGGTGATGGGGGAGGGGGAATGGGACCCTGGGGAGAGGGGGGAGGGGATCTTGGGGGGGAGGGGGAATGTCCGGAGGGGATGGGGGGAGGGGATGGAGATGGGGGGGGAATGGGGGAGGGGTGAAGAGGGGGGAGGGGGTGATGGGGGAGAGGGAAGGGGGATTGGATCAGGGTGGGGAGGGGGGATGGGACTCTGGGAGAGTGGGGTGGTGATCCTAGGGAGAGAGGGGAAGGGGATCCTGGGGAGAGAGGGAAGGGGATCCTGGGGAGAAGGGGGGGGGGGGTGATCCTGGGGAGAAGGGGGGGGGATCCTGGGGAGAAGGGGTGGGATCCTGGGGAGAAGGGGGGGGTGATCCTGGGGAGAAGGGGGGGTGGATCCTGGGGAGAAGGGGGTGGATCCTGGGGAGGGGGGAAAGGGGAGGGTTATCCTAGGGAGAGTGGGGAGGTGATCCTAGGGAGAGAGGGAAGGGGATCCGGGGGAGAAGGGACGGGTTCCTGGGGGGGAGGGTAGTGGTGGGGAATGGTGGGGAGGGGATCCTGGGGAGAGGGTGAAAGGGATCCTGGGGAGGGGGGAAGGATCTGGGGAGGGGGAGAGGGAGAGGGGAGGGGTCCTGAGGAGGAGGGGGGCGGCAAGCTGCTCAATGAAAGGGATGAGGGTGGGGGTAGACCTTGGGCTGGCTTGGGGTTGGGCGGTCCTGAGGGTATGGTATGTGGAATTGTGAAGAAATTGTGGAATTATAGACAGGATACAGCGCAGTGCCATTCAGCTCATCATGTCCATGCTGGCTCTCTGCAATAATAATTCACCTAGCCTCAGTGCCCAGACTTTTCCCGGTAGTTCTGCAAACTTGTTCTCTTCAGATAATTTTACAGTTCTCATTTGAAAGCCTCAACTGAATCTACCTCTACACTTGTAAAGCAGTGCATTCCAGATTCTACCCACTCACTGCATGGAGGAAAAATTCTCATGTCACCATTGCTTATTTTGCCAATCACCTTAACCTTGATACTTCTGCCAATGAGAACAGTTTCTCCCTATATACTCTGCCTAGACCTCTCATGATCTTGAACATCTTTATCAAATCTCTTAGAGTGAAATTTTATGGCCCCATTGTGGTGGGGACAGGGCAGCAAATTGCTTCAAGCCATTCTAACCACCATTGGCTTTCGTAGCAACATAAAATCCCGCTGCTGTAAAATTCCACCCTTAATCTTCTCTTCAAGGGAAACAGCCCTAGCTTTTCCAACCTATTTATGTAAATCAATTTATGTAACTGAAGTTCCTCCTCACCCTTTGAACCATTCTTGTGATAGGACGATTGGAAAATTATGACCAGTACCTCCGCAATTTCCACCCTCACTCCCCTGTGTATCTTTGGATTCATCTCATCCGCTTCAAGTGACTTACCAACTTTAAGTACAGCCAGCCTCAATAATACATCCTCTTTATCACATTTTAACCCATCCAGTATCTTAACTATGTCTTCCTTCACCATGACTTGGACAGCATCTTCTAGCTTGGCAAAGACAGATGCCAAGTAAGTACTCAATCATGCCCTCCCCCCCCGCGTAATTTCCCTTTAATCAACCTCATTCCTCTTTTTACCATGCTTTTACTATTTATATGCCTAAAGATTCCCTTTTATGTTAGCTGTCAATCTCTTCCTATACTCCCTATTCTCTTATTTGTTTTTTCACTTCCCCTCTGAAACTTCCATATTCAGCCTGGTTCTCACTTGTATTATCCACTTGACATCTGTTGCATGCACCCCTTTTTCTCCTTCATCTTACTCTCTATCCCTTGCATTCTTCAGAGAGCTTTGGATTTGTTTGCCCTACCTTTCCCCCTCATGGGGATGTACCTTGGCTGTACCCGAATCATCTCCTCTTTAAAGGCAGCCCATTGTTTGGTTTCAGTTTTGTCTGCCAATCATTGATTCCAATTTATCTGGGCCAGATCCATTCTCACCCCATAGAAGTTGGTTCTCCCCAATTAATAATCTTTACCCTGCATTGTCCCTTGTCCTTTTCCATAGTCAACCTAAACCTTATGAAACTATGATCACTGTCCCCTAAATGTTTCCCTATTGACACTTGATTCACTTGACCCACCTCATTGTCCAGAACTAGATCCAGCAGTGCCTCCTTCCTCATTGGACTGGAAACATACCGATATAGAAAAGTCTCCTGAACACACCCTAGAAACCCTTGCCACCCTCCACTCTGCCCTTTACACCATTACTATCCCAGTCTATACTAGGATAATTGAAGTTCCCCCATTAGCTGGAAAGATCAGTAAGATCAAGGGGGTTGGGCTGTGGGGGAGAAATGGGTCAAGGGGAAGAGAAGTGGCTAGGGGGCAAGAAGTAGGGGGCACGGAAGGATCAACAGAAGGGGTTGGGGGAAGTAGAGGCAATAAAGGTCAGTGTGGAGACACCCATGAGGAGTATGGAGTCCAGGTGGGAAGAGAGGGAAAACAAATCCAGGGTCTCAAATTGCTGGAGAACAGGTCTATTGAGGGAGAGGTGGGGATGAACACCTTTATGCTGCTGGGATTGCGGTCTGAGTGGAAGACATCACAGGGTCTGGGAGGAGGGCCTTATGAAGAAGCTGGAATTGGAGTCTTTGTAGTTTTCCAATCCCACACAACCCATTTCTAGCTCATACCTGATAAACACACATTTGTAATCTTATTGTTCCACTTTCTCCTGTCTCAATGAACTAATTTCCTTTTATCTTAACTCTGCTCTTTCCTCCCTTATCAAGCACCTAGCCAATTAAATCTGCAATTCTTTTGCTGCTCTCTATCACTTTGACTATTTCAGATTCACTGCCCTCAATTATTACCTATTAACCATGGGAGGATACTCCATCAACACTTCTATCACCATGATAGACTCCTTCAACTGCAACCCAAGCAGCCCCCGACAAGAATCTCCCTCTTCCTCATCTTGAAAAAACCTCTCTTTTAACTCATTCTCTCCAGTCGTCACCCTGGATCCCATCTAACCTTATCCTTTTTCCCTCCTCCAGCCCTACAGCTGTTCCGGATCGCTGAGTTTCTCCAATGCTGGCCTCTTGCCCAACCCCAAATTCCCTTGTTATAAAAACAGAAAATGCTGGAAAAACTCAGCAGACCTGACAGCATCTGTGGAGAGACGAACAGTTAATGTTGACTCCAATACAACTCTTCTTCGGAATGTTCTTTGTTGCACATTTGGCGGCTGTGCCTTTGGCTGAATATGCCCCAAGCTCTGGAATTCCCTCCTTAAACTTCTCTGCCTCCCCTTCTTTAAAATGAGGCTTTAAAACAATCTCTGACCAAGCTTTAGGTCACCTGTCCAGGTATCTCTGTAAGTAGCTCGGTGTCAGATTTTGTTTGATAATGCACCTGTAAAGCACTTTAGGATGTTTCACTACATTAAGGACACTATATAACGCAGGCCATTGCTATCAGATATATTGAACATTCTTTTTCCCATTTCACTCAGCCCTCCTCTCAAAAGCTTCTTCCAATATGTTGACGATTTTGTTCATGCTGTTTCTGGCTCTTGTCCCATCTGAGAACTTCACGAAATGTGATTTCAATTTCCACCCATGGCGTGGTCCATCTCCGACCTTACTTCACTGAACTTCCCTCCCTATCTCTGGCAATAAACATTCCACAGACATCTATTACAGGTTAATCAACTCCTACATCGATCCAAAGTTTTGTTTCTTCCCCATGCCCTTCCTTCAGTGACTCTTCACTTCTCAGTTTCTGCTTTGGTTGTGTCGGCGTCACAGACTAACATCCATATTCCACCAATATGTTTTGTGAATGTGGTTAGCAATGTGATAATGACCAGATATGATGATTCTAACTTTTGCACCAGATCTTCTGAAATCTTTTTCCTCAGGCGACGAACATCCTAAATGTGGTCAGTGGGACCCTTGATCAACTCCAGTAATTTTCCATGCTGCTTAAAATATTTACCCCGCTTTTAGTAACCTTTTTTGCCACAAAAAGCAAGGATGTTCATGTTCGTTCTGTTCATGTTCTGTCTTTGCCTTTGTCTAACACTTAACCCAACTGACATCACTTGCTTGACTTGCAGAGGATTCCTTTGTCTACCGCATAACAGACCTGTTAGCAAAATTGAAGACCATGAGACTAAAGGGACAGTGGCTACATGGATACAAATTTGACCAAGAGACAGAAAGCAGAGAGTGGTGTTGAGCAGCTGTTTTTCCAGGCGGGAGGGAGGTGTACGATGATGTTCCCCAGGGGTCGGTACTCGAATCACTTGTTCTTTTTAGTATTAACAATCTGGACATGGGTAAGGAGGGTGTTTTTTAAAGTTTGCAGATGACATGAAACTCATAAATGTAGTGAACAATGAGGAGAATAGTAACAACAGACTTAAGAAGGATGCAGACAGGCTGGTGAAATGCTGATTACATTTATTGCAGAGTTTTGGTAGGAAGAATGAAGAGAGGCAATAGAAACTAAACTAATTTTAAAGCATGCACAGGAACAGAGACAGACCGAGGTTGTACGTACACAAATCTTTAAAGGTGGCAGGACAAGTTGAAAAGGAAAATATATAGAATCCTTGGCATTATTAGGACATAAGAAACATAAACAAGAATAGGCCAATAAATATCATGACTAATGTACTACCCCAACTCTTATTCCCATATACCCTGAAAAGCACCCAAAATCAATTGATCTCAGTTTTGAATAGATTCAATTATTGAGCTTCCACTGCCGTTGGGGTAAAGAATTCCAAAGATTCACAACTCTCTGGGTGAAGAAATCTCTCCTCATCTCTGTCCTAAATGGCTGACCATAATCCTGAGACTGTGATCCCTAGTTCAAGATTCTCCATCCAGTGGAGCCAGCCTCTCAGCATCTCAGTTAAGCCCTCTAAAATTTTTTTTCACAAGTTTTGAGTAAATCACCTGCCATTCTTCTCAGCTCAATCTCTCCTCATAAAACAACCCTCTCAATCTAGGAATCAATCTAGCAAACCATTGCACTTCTAATGGGCAAATACATCCTTCATTAGGTACAGAGACCAAAGCTGTACCAAGTATTTCACGTGTGGTCTTACCAAAGCCCTATATAATTACAGCAAGACTTCCTATCCTTATACTCCAACCCACTTGCAATAAAGGCTAACATACCTTCCTAATTTCTTTATGTAGCTGCATGTTAAGTTGTTGTGATTCAAGCAACATATTAATGAGCAAATAAGCAGCAAAACATTGCTTGAAACAAACCGTAAATCTGTCTGCTTACCAACATTTACCAGTCTCTCACCTTTTAAAAAATATTCTCCTTTTCTAGATTTCTAGGTCAATTGTTTCACATCCTCTAATTATATTCAATCTGTCACCTTCTTGTGCAATCAGTTAACCCGTCCTCAATCACTTTGCAGCCACTTTGATTCCTTCTCACAGCTTACTTTCCCACCTAGTTTTGTATCATCAGCAAACTTGGGTACATTAGAGCATCTTTACAATACAGAAGAATGCCATTTGGCCCATCAAGTTTGCACTGGCTATCTGAAAGAGCATTCCACCTAGTCCCATTTCCCTGCCTTATCCCCGTAACCCTGCACATTCTCTCCTTTCAGGTAGCAACCCAATTCCCTTTTGAATATCTCGATCGAACCTGCCTCCACCACCCTCTCAGGAAGTTTGTTCCAGACTCCAACCGCCCCCCGGGTGAAAAAAGGTTTTTTCACATCACATTTACTCCTTTTGACAATTATTTTGAATCGGTGCCCTCTAGTTCTTGATGCTCTCTTGAGTGGGATCAGTTTCTCACTATTTAGCCTGTCCATACCCCTCAGGATCTTGACCTCTCAGCCTTCTTTTCTCCAAGGAAGACAGTCCTAACTTCTCCAGCCTATCCTCGTAGCTACAGTTCTTCATCCTGGGAATCATTCTTGTTGAATGTATATTTTTCACAGGAATATAAGTCTAACTTCCTGCCCAAATACAAAGCTAAAAGCAATGATATATTTTAAAAGGCAATTGCCAAAACATACACAAATATTGCATTTTAGTAAGCTGTTGCAAACCAAGTAGCAGCTTCTGTACATTCGACCTCTCATCTAAATCATTGCTATAGATCCTAAATTGCTCATCCTTGCGCCACTCCGCTAGTTACACCCTGGCATCCTGAGAATAATCTGTTTATTCTGTCCATTAACCGATCATCAATCAAAACTAATAAAATATTCTCAACCTCTGAGCACCAATCTTGTCTAATAACCTCTTGTGTGGCACATTATTGAATGCATTTTGAAAATCTAACTATACTATATCCATTGTTCCCCCCTTACCTACCCTACTAGTTATACCCTCATAATCTCTAAAAGATTGATATTTTTTATGTATGCTTGGCTGAGAGTCCAGAATCCATTACTCTGTTGAAAAACCTGAGCCCAAGAGCAAGCATTGCTTGATTGACAACTCTGGCTCTATGATCGCTGCTGTCACTTTCACAATGTTTACTTACACAAAGTTGAGGTTTCAAGGGTTTGCAATTTCTGTTATTGATACTTTTTTGATTGACAGTTTTATCGGGCCGTAAAGGACTTTTTTTTAAACATAATGGAAAGTAATGAATTAATTACTGTTTTTTACAATTTTTTTTACACATCCTATTGTCACCATAGCGTTCATGATTTTATAGTGTATAGTGGGTCAATGGGCATAGAACTGCCATAGCTTGGCATAGGGTGTATATGCAGCCATGGAGTGGAAGGGCAGCGCATGGGGGCATGAGTATGGATGGAGGGGGCACAGAGGGCATAAGGGGCCCTGGGAGGCATATCTTGGCAGGGAGGGCATGAAGAGGACCATTTGAACTCACTTTTTAAAAGGTTCTCTCCTGTATTACTATGGTTCACAACTCTTGGAGGTGCCGTGAATCACAATTCTTTCAAAACCTGGCCCGACTCCATGAAAATTGCTGAGAAGTAGCACATGTCCACCTCTGCAATACAGCCAGCCAGGTCGGAAGTGCCGGGTATGGGCTTTTGACCCAAACCAACCTGGGAATGGACTTGAGAATCTTGGAATCGGGACTCACCCGCCATTTTTAAATGGCTCCTGAACAATCCCAACTGGGTGAAAATCCAGCCCAATATCCCTTTCATTAACCCATGCTGACTCTGCCTAATCATATTGCAGTTTTACAAGTGCCCAGTTACCACATCCCTAACAATAGATTCTAGGATTTTTTGCTACTACTGATGTCAGGCTCACTGGTCTATAGTTCTTTGATCTCTCTCCTTCCTTTCTTGAATAGAGGGGTTACGTGTACTATCTTTAATTCCAATTGAGCCATTCTAAAATCCAGGGAGCTCTTCACAGTTTAGGACTTAACCACATGACTCTCAAACTCAGAATGAAATTCTGTCATATTATGATCACTCTTTCCTTGAGGATGCTTTACTTTAAGATTACTAATTAACTCTGCCTCATTACATAATACTAGATCAAAAATAATGTGTTCCCAGTTTGTTTTTCAACATATTGTTCAGAGTACAAAAGCAAGGAAGTCATGCTAAACATTTATAAGTTGCTGGTTGGGTCTCAACAGTATTACCTTATTTTACCTGGCACTCCTTAAAACCTACTTTTGACCAAACCTTAGGTCATCTGTCCTAATATCTTCTTATGTGGCTCAGCATCATATTTTGTTTTATTTTGCTTCTGTGAAGCTCCTTGGGATATTTAATTACATTAAAATTGATACACAAATGTAAGTTGTTTGGTAGTACAGAACTTGAGTCTTGCTGAAAAAAGAGACATGTCGAAGCTTTTTGCCTTGCACTCATCAGGACACTGCAAGAATACCAATATAAGGGGAAAACAACAATTTATACTGTATGTGAAGAGAATGCTGATTGGTTGGCAAGTGGACCCCGACATGTTTCTTTTATTAGCAATCCTAAATGTAAGTTGTTGTTGAAGATGGTTGGTTAGCCAGATAGAACTGAATGGCTTGCTAGGCCATTTCAGAGGGCAGTTAAGAGTCAACCACATTGCTGTGGGTCTGGAGCCATATGTGGGCCAGACCAGGTAAGAATGGCAGATTTCCCTCCTTGTCTGATATTAATGAACTAGATGTTTTTTTTTAATAATAACAATCCAATAAGTTCATGATCACCATTACTGATACTGGCTTCTAAATTCCACATTTATTTAGCTAAGTTAATCTAAATTCCCCAGCTGCCATGAGGGGATTTGAACTCATGGCCTCAAATCATTAGTCCAGTAATGTGACAACTGTGCTACCCCTGGGCCATAACTAAACTCCATATATCAAATACAAGAGGGAAGTTTTATAGGCCAAAATAACCAGAGCATTTGTTTTTACAACTTAAGCACATGCTTAGAAAACAGGATTCTATGGGGAATGTACACATATGGTCTTTATATACTGCACCAGCTAAGTATTAAAGAGCTGTGCCTTTTCTTAATCCAAAGTAGTTGTCAGCTATTTTCAAAAGATGCACTTTCTTTACTTAGTTCCTTTGATGTGACAAGCGTCTCAGAAGAGCTCTCTCTCTGCAACAAGGCCGGATTTCTTAAGCCCAACTCCCTTTTTGATGTCTAAAACGTAGGGATTGTATAGATTAATGCACAACTGATATTGATATTGAGTAGTTAGCTGAAATGTGATGATCATTTCCATCCCAGGACGTTAGACCACTTAAACACGATGAAGCCTAAGGCCTAAAGGACACTGTACAATGTTAAATGAGTAATCATTGTACATTATTGTCATTGATTAATCAGGCTTACGTGTGTGTGTATATATATACACTCAGCTGGCCCCAGTTAGTTATGTTTCCAATGCGTAAATTCACATATTATCCCTGTGAACCCAACTCTGCTACCAGACCGCAAATAAAAGTTGATATTACGATCTGTCAAAAGTCTTATATGTTACATTAAAACTCATTTAACTTTAGCTACACAAGATTTAAGCCCTATTCACACAGAAGGAAGCCATTCAGCCCATCGAGTCCACGTCGGCTCTCTGTAAAGCAATCCAGTCAGTCACATTCCTCACTCTATCTTCGTAGCCCTGCAAGTTTATTTCCCTCACATGCTCATTTAATTTCCTTTTGAAATCATTCATTTTCTCCACTTCCACCACCCTCAGAGGCAATGTGGTCCACATAATTACCACTCACTGTGTAAAAAAGTTCTTCCTCCCATCTCTGCTGCATCCATTGCCAAGTGAGCCAGAGACCCGGGATAATTCTCTAGCAACACGGGTTCAAATCCAGCCACGGCAACTGGCGGGGTTTAAATTCAATTAATAAATCTGGAATATAAAGCTAATCTCAGTAATGGTGACCATGGAACGATTGTTGCAAAAAAACCCATCTGGATCACTAATGCCCTTTAGGGAAGGAAATCTACCATCCTTACCCGGTCTGGCCTACATATGACTCCAGACCCATAGCAATGTGGTTGACTCTTAATTGCCCTCTGAAATGGCCTAGCAAGCCGTTTCGTTCAGGGGCAATTAGGGATGGGCAACGAATACTGGCCTTGCCAGTGACACCCACATCCCATGGAAGGATAAAAAAAGAACTTTGAATCTGTGTCCCCCAGGCCTTGTACCATATAATTAAATTCAATGCACAAATTAAAGAAAAACGCAACAGGTCAAACTCTTAACTTTTTATCATAATTATCTAATGAAATAAGCGGTTTTACTTCCAAATAATTGCCTCTAGCCACCATGGCCTCACTGCGGGGGACGGACAGGGAAGTGGAGTTGAGGCCACAATCAGATCAGCAATGATCTTGTCAAATGATGGAGCAGGCCCGAGGGCCTGGATGGCCTACTCCTGCTCCTAACTCGCATGTTCTTGTCTTGTGTGGGAGACCTCTCCCACTGTGGCCTCAAAGTATGGTTCATAGTCATTGCGCCTTCCTGTCTCAGCTCGTCCATTTGGTCTGATCCAGGATTATAGTTATCTAAAGGATGCTTAGAGTCCTTCACCGTCAGTTACTACATGATCTCCTTCACAAGACCCAAGTCTGGCTCATCAGATTGAGTTGTGGCTTTCTTTAGACCGTCATTGTCTAATTGGCTGATGTTGACCTTGATTGAACCATTCTGACCACTGCCCTGAATAGCACTGTCCCAGTCCTCTTGCAAACACTGCCATTGTCTTCCATCATCCACCTCGCTAACCTCACTGTTTTCTGAGGCTTCGGCCTGATCCTTGTGTTCTGTAAGTGGCCCAACGACTGAGGCTGGCTCTGGCAGATCCGCAGGACTTGTTGGGTGGGTTGCTTCGGCCAGCAATATCCTCGGACTCTCAGCATTGCCCAGTTGGGGTTCATTGTCCCACAGACAACTCATACTTGCATTGTACAAGCTGTAGCGTGGCTGTGTGGATGTCTCTTTCATAGCTAAAAAAGAAAGATAGCAAATGAGGCAGAAATGTTAGATAGTTTTTGTATGTACATTCTATTCCTAGCCTACTCATTGATGAAAATATAAGCAAACTATGCAAAGTATTCTTAATATGGCCAAGCACATAGACTGAATCAATATCCCCCTTGTCCTACTGAGGGGTTCCACTTAAACAAATGTTCCTCCTTTCTCATTCTTCAATTCTCCCTTCGCAAACCTTTCCTTTATTCTCATTCTTCTTTCTTTATTTCTTCTCCTGTATGCAAGGGCAGCCATAAATATCTGTATGTTTGTCTCCACCCTTTCTTTTACTCGGGGCAAAATTTTCCTTCTGGGGTTAATACCAGTCATTTCCAAGTTTTACTGCATTTTTCCTTCTTGTTGGGTAAGGGAATAGAACAAAGGCAAGGGGGGTGGAGTTAAGACATAGATCTGCCATGATTTAATTGAATGGTGGGACAAGCTTGACTGGTTGAATGGCCTCCTCCTCCTCTTGTTGATATGAAAGACTGGAGGCCTCAAGTTAATTCTCTCAGTTGTCTGATGCTTCTAAGATCTCACTAAAGCAGCAGTAGTGTGTTCCAAAGGAGTGGGCAACACAAACCAGGCAACATTAATAACTCCAGTCATTAGGGTTGCCAAACCTCCAGGATTGGCCTGGAGTCTCCAGGAATTGAAGATCAATCTCCAGGACACTGCTGTGTGCAACCCTGGAGTTAAATCATCGGGATATCAAACAAGATTTTTTTTTGTCATTTTCTTTGAACATTTACCTTTACCAGATATTAAACTGTTGAAAATGGAGAAAAAGGCTGTTTGGCTGATAGTCAAGCATCATCCAATTGGGTAATGAGACTTTTTTGCTTTCCAATTGGTGTAGGAAAACAGTGCGTCACAAGGATGGATGTGTTGGCCGACTAATGGCTGCAGCGCGGGGGCAAGTCGTGTGATGAAACCTCCAAGAATATATTTAATCATCCTATTAGTCAATCTGATCATGTTAGGAGACTGACATCGGGTGCAGGCCTGGACCTGAGGGATATATTTTTTGCCTTTGTGAGCACTTTCATGTCTTGGTTTCTTTAATGGTCTGACTCTTATCATTTTGTCCTGTATTCAAAAAACAAAATTGGGGCTTGGGTGCAGATGCATAAGGATCCATGCAGCCCTCACTCCTTTCCTTCCCTCCCCACCCTACCGACCCTCTGCCCAACATCCCAACACTGCAAGGAGCCAGGACATTAATTTAATTATATAAAAATTCATATGAGTATTGCTGAAAAAAGAGACGTCTAAGCTTTTCATCTTGCACTCATTAGTACCCTCGCAAGAATACCAATATAAGGGGAAAACAACAAATTATACTTCATGTAAAGTGAGTGTTAATTGGTTGGCCAGTGGCGTTGCCATGGAGAACGCCACAAGTGATGGTGACTGACAATTAACTGCCAAGCATCTGAAATTCAGACCAGACAACTTGACCCTGATTCATTTATTTAATTTGTTCCATTGCTACCGGATAAGCATTCAGCTCAAAGAAAGTTCTGCTTAGCTTTATAATCCCCGCTCTAATTTCTGACTTGAATAACCTACCTTTGTTAATTTCCTCTGATAAAATATGCAGGACGAGTTCATTGTAGGTGCTTTCAACCCGTATCACTCCATCATCATCTTCAGCACACAGACACGCTTCATACATGGGCAGCCCCTGGAAGGCAGTTTGCACAGCCTGACTCATTATTCTTGGCCATGCTCCAGCCCTGGCACCCACCCAATGACTCCCATTCAGAGCTGCAACAGGACTGTGTTTAAGTGGGGGAGGGGCAAGGCACACAAGGGTATCACAGTGCTGCCCCAAGGATGGCACTGGGCAGCAATTAGCAGTGGTGTCCATCCTGGTGTCCTGTGTGGCTCAGTCAGTAGCATACTTGCTCCTGAGTCACTAGGATCTGGGTTCAAGTCCTACTCTCAGACTACAGCACAAAAATCAAAGCTAACACTGCGCACTACTGAGGGTGTACTGTGCTGTCAGAGGTGCTCTTCTTTGAATAAGATGCTACTCTGAGTTCCTGCTGGCACACCAGCTGAAGGAGTATTGTGCTGTCTTTTGGGTGAGATGTTACACCAAGGCCTCATATCGGTCATCCTGGGTAGGTGTAAAATTGTCCCATGGCACTATTTCAAAGGGGAGCAGGAGAATTATTTTTGGTGCCCCAGCCAATATTTAGCCCTCAATCAACACCCAGAAACATATTATCTGGTCTTTGTCACGTTGCTACGTGTGGGATTTTGCTAGGGTCGCCAAACCTCCAGGAATGGCCTGGAGTTTCCAGGAATTGAATCCCCAGGACACTGCTGGAGAATATCATAGGGACATTCAAAAAGATTGTTTTCTTTGTCATTTTCTTTGACCCCTTTTCTATTTATCAGAAATAAACATATTGACAATGGGAGGAAAGAGGCTGATTTGGCTGACAGTCAATGGGTGATGAGTTCACTTTCCAATTGACGTCGGAAGGCAGAGGGCAGAATTTTTTGCTGAGTGGGTGGGCGCGCGCCTAACCCGCTCAAGAGTAAAATGACGTGGGGTGAGGTCGGGCGAGTATCCCGATGTCACCGCACACTCGCGCGATATTCTGGTTGGTGGGCACTTGCAGGAGTCGGCAGCGCACCCGCCGACAATTAAAAGGCTTATTAAGGCCATTAACAACGTAAATTAAACAAACATTTTCACTGCCTGTCCAACCTTATGGTTGTCAGGCAGGCGAAAAGGCCAAGCATCCTTTGCATTTTTTCACGAAACCTCATCCGCAGGCGAGATGAAGTTTTGACCTATCGTTAAAAAACAATTTAAAAATTCCATCCCAATTTCTAACATGTCCCTGCTCATGTGGCAGAGTCACATGAGGGGGCATTGGTTTTTTAACATTTCAAAAATCTTTATTTTTAATTTTCAAAAGTCTTCATCTCCCCGAGGCAGCTCCATGTCAACATTTCCCATAATAAATTCCTCAGTCCATCTTTGAAATGAAAACTCATTTGTAAACTTATAATGCTGTAATTACACATTTCCACCAGCATTGGCACTTTGACACCTCAGTTAAATGATTTATGTTTGAGGGATAGATATTATCCAGGACACTGGGGAGAACTCAACTGCTCTTTGAACAGTGCCAAGTCTCTGGAGTAGAATTTAAGCCCATGCCTTTCTGATTCAGAGTCAAGGTTACTAACAACTGGGCCATTTATAGTAAAAAGGGCAAGCGGATTTTCAATGCAAAATATCGTATCACTGCAGAGAACTTTACTGCTGGTGATGAAGATTATGGAGCATGAGTGTTGTGTACAGTTCTAGTTGCCACATTATAGGAAGGATGTGATAGCACTGGAGGGTGTGCAGAGGAGATTCACCAGGATGTTGCCTGGGCTGAAACATTTAAGTTATGAAAGAGAGGTTGGATAGACTTGGGTTGTTTTTGTTGGAGCAGAGAAGACTGAGGGGTGACCTGATCGAGGTGTACAAGATTATGAGGGGCATGGACAGGGTGGATAGGGAGCAGCTGTTCCTCTTAGTTGAAGGATCAGTCACGAGGGGGCATAAGTTCAAGGTGAGGGGCAGGAGGTTTAGGGGGGATGTGAGGAAAAACAGAGGGTGGTGATGGTCTGGAATGTACTGCCTGGGAGTGTGATGGAGGCGGGTTGCCTCACATCCTTTAAAAAGTACCTGGATGAGCACTTGGCCCATCATAACATTCAAGGCTATGGGCCAAGTGCTGGTAAATGGGATTAGGTAGGTAGGTCAGGTGTTTCTCACGTGCTGGTGCCTCTTCTGCATTGTGTGATTCTGTGATAATAGCATAGGCACACAGAATGGGTATCACTTTGTACTAGGCGCACAAGGTCTGTCACTCACTCACCGGTTTGCAGACAGGCTCCAATGTTTTCAGGACATATGGGAGAAAAAGTTCCAGGAGGGAATCCCGAATAAACTGCCTCCCGGCTGCAATGCTGTCAGAGTCAAATTTCTACAGAGAAAGAGACAACAAACCAGTCACTTCTCACTTCTAATCTCAGCAACAAGATAGGATTAATTAATGACCTCATGGTGAAGGTGCCCCTAGGTGGCAGCAATTATAAAATGATTGAGTTTTACATTCAGTTTGAGAGAGAGAAGAATGGGTCTAAGGCTAGGATTTTAAACTTAAATAAGGATAGTTATGAGGGAATGAAAGCAGAGCTAGCTGAAGTGAACTGACAAATTAGGTTAAGGGATAGGTGAAAAGCGAGGCAGTGGCAGACATTTAAAGGGGATATTTCAGAATATACAGAATAGATACATTCCAACAAGAAAAGGAAATTCGAAGGTGAGGACCCACCATCTGTGGTTAACTAAAAAAGTTAAAGGTAGCATCAGACTTGAAACAAAATCATATAATTGTGCAAAGATGGGCACTGGAAGCAGTTCAGAGAAGGTTTACTAGTCTAATGGGTGGGTTGTCTTATGAATAAAGATTAGACAGGTTAGGCTTGTATCCACTGGAGTTTAGAAGAGTAACAGGTGACTTGAGTGAAACATATAAGATGCTGAGGGGTCTTGACAAAGTGGACGTGAAGAGGATGTTTCCTTTTGTGGGAGAATCTAGAACTAGGGGTCACTGTTTAAAAATATGGGGTCGCCCATTTAAGACAGAGATGAGGAGAAATTTTTTTCTCTCAGAGGGTCGTGAGTCTTTGGAACGCTCTTCCTCAAAAGGGGGTGGAGCCTTTGAATATTTTTAAGGCAGAGGTAGATAGATTCTCACAGAGATAAAAACAAAAAAAACTGCGGATGCTGGAAATCCAAAACAAAAGCAGAATTACCTGGAAAAACTCAGCAGGTCTGGCAGCATCGGCAGAGAAGAAAAGAGTTGACGTTTTGAGTCCTCATGACCCTTCAACAGAACTTGATTTCGAGTCCAAGAAAGAGTTGAAATATAAGCTGGTTTAAGGTGTGTGTGTGGGGGGCGGAGAGATAGAGAGAGAGAGAGGTGGTTGTGTAGACAAACAAGCAGTGATAGAAGCAGATCATCAAAAGATGTCAGCGACAATGGTACAATAGAACACATAGGTGTTAAAGTTAAAGTTGGTGATATTATCTAAACGAATGTGCTAATTAAGAATGGATGGTAGGGCACTCAAGGTACAGCTCTAGTGGGGGTGGGGGGAGCATAAAAGATTTTAAAATATTTAAAAATAATGGAAATAGGTGGGAAAAGAAAAATCTATATAATTTATAGGGAAAAAAAAAGGGGGAAACAGAAAGGGGGTGGGGATGGGGGAGGGAGCTCACGACCTAAAGTTGTTGAATTCAATATTCAGACCGGAAGGCTGTAAGGTGCCTAGTCGGAAGATGAGGTGTTGTTCCTCCAGTTTGCGTTGGGCTTCACTGGAACAATGCAGCAAGCCAAGGACAGACGTGGGCAAGAGAGCAGGGTGGAGTGTTAAAATGGCAAGCGACAGGGAGGTTTGGGTCATTCTTGCGGACAGACCGCAGGTGTTCTGCAAAGCGGTCGCCCAGTTTACGTTTGGTCTCTCCAATGTAGAGGAGACCACATTGGGAGCAACGAATGCAGTAGACTAAGTTGGGGGAAATGCAAGTGAAATGCTGCTTCACTTGAAAGGAGTGTTTGGGCCCTTGGACGGTGAGGAGAGAGGAAGTGAAGGGGCAGGTGTTACATCTTTTGCGTGGGCATGAGGTGGTGCCATAGGAGGGGGTTGAGGAGTAGGGAGTGATGGAGGAGTGGACCAGGGTGTCCCGGAGGGAGCGATCCCTACGGAATGCCGATAAGGGGGGTGAAGGGAAGATGTGTTTGGTGGTGGCATCATGCTGGAGTTGGCGGAAATGGCGGAGGATGATCCTTTGAATGCGGAGGCTGGTGGGGTGATAAGTGAGGACAAGGGGGACCCTATCATGTTTCTGGGAGGGAGGAGAAGGCGTGAGGGCGGATGCGCGGGAGATGGGCCGGACACGGTTGAGGGCCCTGTCAACGACCGTGGGTGGAAAACCTCGGTTAAGGAAGAAGGAGGACATGTCAGAGGAACCGTTTTTGAAGGTAGCATCATCGGAACAGATGCGACGAAGGCGAAGGAACTGGGAGAATGGGATGGAGTCCTTACAGGAAGCGGGATGTGAGGAGCTGTAGTCGAGGTAGCTGTGGGAGTCGGTGGGTTTGTAATGGATATTGGTGGACAGTCTATCACCAGAGATTGAGACAGAGAGGTCAAGGAAGGGAAGGGAAGTGTCAGAGATGGACCACGTGAAAATGATGGAGGGGTGGAGATTGGAAGCAAAATTAATAAATTTTTCCAAGTCCCGACGAGAGCATGAAGCGGCACTGAAGTAATCATCGATGTACCGGAGAAAAAGTTGTGGAAGGGGGCCGGAGTAGGACTGCAACAAGGAATGTTCCACATACCCCATAAAGAGACAGGCATAGCTGGGGCCCATGCGGGTACCCATAGCCACACCTCCTCACTTATCACCCCACCAGCCTCCGCATTCAAAGGATCACCCTCCGCCATTTCCGCCAACTCCAGCATGATGCCACCACCAAACACATCTTCCCTTCACCCCCCTTATCGGCATTCCGTAGGGATCGCTCCCTCCGGGACACCCTGGTCCACTCCTCCATCACCCCCTACTCCTCAACGCCCTCCTATGGCACCACCCCATGCCCACGCAAAAGATGTAACACCTGCCCCTTCACTTCCTCTCTCCTCACCGTCCAAGGGCCCAAACACTCCTTTCAAGTGAAGCAGCATTTCACTTGCATTTCCCCCAACGTAGTCTACTGCATTCGTTGCTCCCAATGTGGTCTCCTCTACATTGGAGAGACCAAACGTAAACTGGGCGACCGCTTTGCAGAACACCTGCGGTCTGTCCGCAAGAATGACCCAAACCTCCCTGTCGCTTGCCATTTTAACACTCCACCCTGGTCTCTTGCCCACATGTCTGTCCTTGGCTTGCTGCATTGTTCCAGTGAAGCCCAACGCAAACTGGAGGAACAACACCTCATCTTCCGACTAGGCACCTTACAGCCTTCCGGTCTGAATATTGAATTCAACAACTTTAGGTCGTGAGCTCCCTCCCCCATCCCCACCCCCTTTCTGTTTCCCCCTTTTTTTTCCCTATAAATTATATAGATTTTTCTTTTCCCACCTATTTCCATTATTTTTAAATATTTTAAAATCTTTTATGCTCCCCCCACCCCCACTAGAGCTGTACCTTGAGTGCCCTACCATCCATTTTTAATTAGCACATTCGTTTAGATAATATCACCAACTTTAACTTTAACACCTATGTGTTCTATTGTACCATTGTCGCTGACATCTTTTGATGATCTGCTTCTATCACTGCTTGTTTGTCTACACAACCACCTCTCTCTCTCTCTATCTCTCCGCCCCCCACACACACACCTTAAACCAGCTTATATTTCAACTCTTTCTTGGACTCGAAATCAAGTTCTGTCGAAGGGTCATGAGGACTCGAAACGTCAACTCTTTTCTTCTCCGCCGATGCTGCCAGACCTGCTGAGTTTTTCCAGGTAATTCTGTTTTTGTTTTAGATAGATTCTCGGTAGACAAGGGGGTGAAAGGTTATAGGGGGTATGTGGGAATGTGGGGTTGAGGTTACAATCAGAGCAACCATGATTTTATTAAATGGCAGAGCAGGCTCGTAAGGCTGAGTGACTTGCTCCGGCTCCTGCTCCTAATTTATACGTTCGTAATTGGATCCCAAGCTACATGGTGAAGTATGAAACAAGGCATGCAAATCCTTTTCTTGATAGCTGGTTTATTTATAGAATGAAGGCAAGTAAGAGCAACCAGAACAACACCGGGGATCCTTCCAGTCACACTGCCTCTATTATTGCAGTAGGATAGTGACACAATACAGGGGGACCCACTTACACTCAAACTACAGGTTATGCACCCTCTCACCTTCTGCCAATCACGCTCACCTTCTGTTACTCACGCTCACACTCTGCAACACATACCTTCAGTACTCGGACTCGGGTATTATCGAGGAGTTGGCTGATTTCAGCGGAGAGCCCGGTGGCTGGTTGTGTAGAAACAAGCAGGTGTTGAAAGGTATAAACTGCATCTTCCAGCAACTGCAAACAGAAATCAAGATGAGGGAATGTATGAAATGGGTTCAGTACTCAGTGAGACTTATGCTTATCAGACTTTTTTTTGTTCATTATTGGATGTGGACTTCGCTGGCTGGGCCAGCATTTATTGCCCATCCCTAATTGCCCTTGAGAAGGTGGTGGTGAGCTGCCTTCTTGAACCGCTGCAGTCCCTGTGGTGTAGGTACACCCACAGTGCTGTTAGGGTGGGAGTTCCAGGATTTTGACCCAGTGACAGTGAAGGAACGGCGATATATTTCCAAGTCAGGATGGTGTGTGACTTGGAGGAGATCTTGTAGGTGGTGGTGTTCCCATGTGTCTGCTGCCCTTGTCCTTCTAAATGGTGGAGGTTGTGGGTTTGGGAGGTGCTTTCACAAAAGCCTTCAAATGGAAATTACAATTCACAACTAGCCAATAACCTAAGGTGTAACTAGTAACACCAGACACCTGCATGGCCCTTTAAGAGATGTCCAACAAGGAAGACTGTCTCTTTTATACAGCCAGACACAGAATTGGACAGGTGTTCCTCTCTGTGTACTCAGCTCTATAGCATTTCAATGTCCTCAGTTTTAATTCACATAGTTGAATGGATTATTTCACAGAGTGATACAGCATGGAGTGAGGCCATTCAGTCCATCGTGCCTGTGCTGGCTCTTTGAAAGAGCTATCTAATTAGTCCCACTCCTCTGCTCTTTCCCCATAACCTTGCAATATTTCAACTTCAAGTACTGATCCAATTCCCTGTGAAAAGTTTTTATTGAATCTATTTCTATCACCCTTCCAGGCAGTGGATTCCAGAACATGACAACTTGCTGCATGAAAAAGCCCCTCACCTCGTCTCTGAATGTACATATGAACTTATGAATTAGAAGAAGGAGGAGGCCACTCTGCCCCTCAAGCCTGCTCCGCCATTCAATAAGATCATGGCCGATCTGATTGTAGCCTCAACTCCACACTCCCACCTACCCTGTTAACCTTTCACCCCACCTTGTTTATCAAGAATCTAATTACTTCTGACTTAAAAATATTCAAAGACTCTCCTTCCTCCGTCTTTCGAGGAACAGAGTTCCAAAGACTCACGACCCTCTGAGAGAAAAACATTCTCCTCATCTCTGTCTTCAATGGCTGACCCCTTCTTTTTAAACAATAGACACCTAGTTCTAGATTCTCCCACAAGAGGAAACATCCTCTCCACATCCACCCTGTCAAGACCCCTCAGGATTTTATCAGAATCTATCAATCTATACCTCTGTTTGTTGACATTTCTGCCACGTAAATGTTTTTTCTTCATTTATTCTATCAGAAGTGGTCATAATTTTGAAGACTGCCATTAAATTCGACCTTCGCCTTCTGTATTCTTCGGAGAACAACCCCACCTTCTCCAGTCTCTCTACATGAGTGAAGTTCTTCATCCCTGGCGCCATCCTGGTAAATCTCCTCAGCATGCTCTGCCAAGGCCTTGACATCCTTCCTCGTCTCTGAATCTACGTATGAACATATGAATTAGGAGCAAGATTAGGCCGCTCGGCCCTTCGAGCCTGCTCTGCCATACTATAAGATCATGGCCATGGCAAACCTGATTGTAACCTCAACTCCACATTCCCGCCTACTTCTGACAACCTTTCACCACCCCCCTTGCTTATCAAGAATCTATCTAGCTCTGCCTTAAAAATATTCAAAGACTCTGCTTCCACCGCCTTTCGAG
>JANJGN010000029.1:8898413-8920913 GCA_026770705.1 Isurus oxyrinchus | reverse complement strand
TTCCAACTGAGTCCCTCAGCTCTCACCCCTCCCTCTTTCTCTCTCTCTCCGCACCACCCCCCAACCGCCAACAGTCCTGCTTCTGTCTTACTTACAGGGGTCCAGCTCTCTGGATGACGAGGGTACCATCATGGAATGAAGGAACTGTTGTTGCTGGGGGTGAGATTTACAGCTCAGGGGTCTCCTGTGCTTCTAGCCTTGCTAGGGTGATTAATGTCACATTCTGGGAGACTCCTGGGCAACCCAAGGAGGTTAGCAGCTCCTAACCTGCAACCCCGTGACCTGTGACCCAATGACCACATCATTGACTGTACTCCTATTCCCAAAGGTCACGTGGCAGATCCCAAATTCTCAGCTGCAAGCAGAAGCGACGAAGGGGGGATTGTTGATCTTCACCTCAGTCAGGGAGCTGCTGCCGTGCCCACCGCTCTTCACCATACTGATCACTTGGCTGACTTCCTCAGAGAAGAGCCTTCGAGTTTCCTGGAGGCCGGCGATCATGGGATCGGCCACTCTATCCCGCGCCAACCTGAGGTGGGGCCGAACCTGTTCCTCGCAGCAACAACGTACTTGTTCACCTAACGAAGCTGTGAACAAAACAATTCCCGGTCAGGACTGAGCCACACCAGCCATGTCCCACTGCCATCACCATACCCACACCCCCCCCCCCATCACCAGCCACGTCCCACTGCCATCACCATACCCACACCCCCCCCCCCCATCACCAGCCACGTCCCACTGCCATCACCATACCCACCACCACCCCGCCATCATCATCCCACTGCCATCACCATACCCACCACCCCCCTCGCCATCACCATCCCACCGCCATCACCATACCCACCCCCCCATCATCAGCCACGTCCTACTGCCAGCTCCGTCCCCACCACCCCTCCCGCCATCACCATCCCCCCCGCCATCACCATCCCCCCCGCCATCACCATCCCACTGCCATCACCATACCCACCCCCCCATCACCAGCCACGTCCCACTGCCATCACCGTACCCACACCACCGCCACCCCCCCCATCACCAGCCACGTCCCACTGCCATCACCGTACCCACACCACCGCCACCCCCCCCATCACCAGCCACGTCCCACTGCCAGCTCCGTCCCCTCTGTCATCTCCGTCCCCACTACCATCACCAGCCACATCCCATTCCCAGCTCCGTCCCCCCCCTCCTGCCATCTCCGTCCCCCCCCTGCCATCGCCAGCCACGTCCCACTCCCAGCTCCGTCCCCCCCCTCCTGCCATCTCCGTCCCCCCCCGCCATCACCAGCCACGTCCCACTACCATCTGTGGAATTTGCTACCACAGAAAGTAGTTGAGGCCAAAACATTGTATGTTTTCAAGAAGGGGTTAGATATAGCTCTTGGGGTGAAAGGATATGGGCAGAAAGCGGGAGCAGGCGATTGAGTTGGATGATCAGCCATGATCAGAATGAATGGTGGAGCAGGCTCGAAGGGCCGAATGGCCTACTCCTGCTCCTAGTTTCTATGTTTCTATCTCCGTGCCCCCCAACCCCCACCCCCGTGCCATCACCAGCCATGTCCCACTGCCAGCCCTGTAACTGATTTTTAAAAACGCATTCTTTCATGGGATGTGGGGATCACTGGCACCTCCAGTGTTTGTTGCCCAGCCCTAATTGCCCTTGAACTGAGTGGCTTGTTAGGCCATTTCAGAGCCAACCACATTGCTGTGGGTCTGGAGTCACGTGTAGGCCAGACCGGGTAAGGGAGGCAGATTTCCTTCCCTAAAGGGCATTAGTGAACCAGATGGGTTTTTACAACAATCAGTGATGGTTGCCATGGTCGCCATGACTGAGACAGACTTTATATTCCAGATTTTTAGAACTGAATTTAAATCCCACCAGCTGCCAAGGTGGGATTGGAACCCATGTCCCCAGAGCATTAGCCCAGGTGCCTGCGTTACTAGTTCAGTGACATTACCCATTACTCCACCATCTCCCCCTTAGGTTAGGTTGGGAGGTCATTCCCTTTACAACATTACCCACGACACAGACACTTCTTGCAGGCTTGAAGGGCCGATTGGCCTACTCCTGCTCCTAGTTTCTATGTTTCTATAATGACATCCACAGACTTATTCCTGTTATTTTCCTGTGTTTGTTCGCCTCTCCCAGAACATTGCAGGAGGACGGACAGGTGGCCCATGTCTGGCTGGTTCCGGCTGGATGGAACGGTTGACCTTGACTCATCCCTCTGCTAGGTAAACCTGTATGTCAAGCAGTGCTGTCAGGTTAGTGGAAATATTGAACCCCCTCCTTCAAAAGACTGTGGGCCAATTGAAAATTTCAAGATTGAGATCAATAGATTTTTGTTGGGTAGAGGTATCAAGGGATATGGAGCAAAGGAGGGCAAATGGAATTGAGGTACAGACAAGCCATGATCTGATTGAATAGCCCGAGGGGCTAAATGGCCTCCTTCTTTTCCTATGTCTGTGTAACTCTGGGTATGGCCTGACCAGGGGTCAGTGTTTGCAAGGCGTTAATTACAGTTGAGCTTTAGATCTGTTTGGTCCTAATCCTCTGTCCAACCCCACGATTGCAGGAGGATTCAAGCCCCTCATACCTTGGATTTTCTCCAGAAGCTGCTTCTTGGAGGTGAGGATTTGATTGAAGTCTGGGCGAATTCTCTTCTCCAGTTGCAGGTTTTGCTCTTCATTCTCCCTGAGCAGAGCCTGGAACCCCTCAGACACATGGGTTTCCACCACTGCATACATCTCCCTGATCATCTACAGAGGGAAAAAAACACACCCAATTCCACCAGATACCTGTTTAGATCATGTTACAGCACAGAAACAGGCCATACAAATAAAAATAAAATACTGCGGATGCTGGAAACCTGAAACAAAAACAGAAAATGCTGGAAAAACTCAGCAGGTCTGGCAGCATCTGTGGAGAGAGAAACAGGGTTAACGTTTTGAGTCCATGTGACCCTTCTCCAGAAACAAAAAAAGGACATTTAGCCCAACTGGTCAGTGCTGCTGTCCAGGTTCCACACGAGCCTCCATTTTCAAGTAACTTCCTCTAACCATCAGTATATCCTTCTAATCTTTTTTCCAACATGTTTTTAGATGGTGTCCCCTTTGATGTGCCACCCATGACTCACCTGAGTTCAAGCTCCTGGACTTGAGTGCAAAACTCTGGGCTGACGCTCAGGTGTGACACTGTCAGAGGTGTCACCTTTTGGATGAAATGTTAAACCACGGCCCTATCTTCCCACTCAGGTGGACATTAAAAAATCCCATGGCAAGATTGCGAAGAAGAGCAATGGGAGATCTCCCTGATGTCCTGGCCACCACTTATCCCTCAATCAACGTCGCAAAGGATTACCTAGCCTCTATCCCATGGAATCTTGCTGTGCGCTTCCGTGTTTCCTACATTACAAGAAGTGTCTACACTTCAAAAGTACTTCATAGGGCATCACAGAATCACAGTGCAGAAGAGGCCCTTCGGCCCATCGAGTCTGCAACAACACGTGAGAAACACCTGACCCATCTACCTAATCCATTTACCAGCACTTGGCCCACTTGAACGTTATGACATGCCAAGTGCTCATTCAGATACTTTTTAAAGAATGTGAGGCAACCCGCCTCCAACAGCCTCTGGGTAAAAAAGTTTTTCCTCACATCCCCCCTAAACCTCCTGCCCCTCACCTTGAACCTTGGGCATAAAGTGCCTTGGAATGTCCTGTGATTGTCACAGGTGCTATATAAATGCAAGTTTTTCCTTCTACATGTGCTATTCAGCATAACTACTCTCTGTGATAGGTTCACATTTTAATCACTCTCTGGGTGAAGAATTTTATCATGAATTTATCTTGCATTTATTAGTGACTATATTAAATTTATGGGTCCATGTTTTGGGAGACTCACAAGCAGAAACATCTTCTCTATGTCCACCCTATTGAACCCTTTTGTAACCTTAAAGAACCCTATTGGCCCACCCCTCAGCCTTCTCTTATTTAAAGCAAACATCCCCAGCATGCTCAGTCTTTGCTGCTTGTATATCCTGTCAGTACTGGCACCGTCCTTGCCTGTCATGCCCTTTCTCTCTGCCTGCTGGTGCAGGTGAGATTGCCAGATCGGTTTGCAGTTATCTTTCACCAGTATTTCTGACTTGTGGTGACTCAGTGACTTCTGAGAGCTTTGCGCAGCTTGAGGCATATCAGGACAAGCAAGAGGTGGGCTCGTGGACATGCTCACCACACCTGGTAGGAAAGGAGCTGAGAGAGACATCAGGTCGCTCATCAGGACTGAATATAAGTACATAAGAAACAGGAGAAGGGGTAGAGCGTACAGCCCCTAGAGCCTGCTCTGCCATTCAGTATGATGATGGCTATTCTTCTGCCTCAAATCTACTTTCCTATCCTCTCTCCCTAACCCTTGATCCCCTCAGGGACCAAAAATCTGTCTCTCTCCCAGAATAAACTTGAGGCAATTGGAATCTCAGGAATATAGTTAATCCCAGTGATGGACTTCTCTACCTCACTTTCCCCCTTTAAAACCTACTAGGTTAGGAGATAAAGATAGTTTAAGTAAGTTATACGTGTATTTGGGTACATTAGGAATAAGGTACAAATTTAAGCTTAAGTTCCATTTATATTTTGTTCTATTTGTGGGTTAAAAAAGGTGAAACCTGGGATCTAGTTTCATTTTGAGTAGAGACAGCAGGTGTCAAAGTGGAGAGCTGTGTTTTGAACGGGTGGGGGTGGGGTTAGTGATTTGGGAAAGTTAAAACAAGGTTAAAAAACATCTGTGCTGTTGCTTAGCAACAGGGTCCAGGGAGGGAGCATCGCCCCCCCCGCCCCTCCCCACCCCCCCCCCCCCCCAACACCCACCCCCCCCCACACACACACACACGCACACACACACAAATACTCACACACACAGATAGATGGGGAATTTCAGCTCAGTTGAAAGCAGTTGCAGCATAGGAGAGACAGATAGCAAGTCCCAAACCCAAAGCTCAGTTGAAGCCAGGACTCCAGAGAGCTGCACAGCAGAGCGACAGATAGCAAGTCCCAAACTAAAATTGAAGCCAGCTGTCCGGGAGGCTACACAGGAGAGGAAACTGCAGGAGCGGGTTCTAGAAACTGAAGAACCATAAGGTCCCGAGGCCAAGGAGTGGAACAGGAAAGGCCCAACAAGGACAGTCTAGTCGAAGGACAAGGACAGGAATCTGGAAGAGGAAGCGAAAGAAAGGAGCAGAGAGGAAATTCCAAAGAGACAGCTGAAGGTCTCTAACCCTTTACGATGAGCATGTGAAGAATGGTAAACAAAAACAGAATTACCTGGAAAAACTCAGCAGGTCTGGCAGCATCGGCGGAGAAGAAAAGAGTTGACGTTTCGAGTCCTCATGACCCTTCGACAGAACTTGATTTCGAGTCCAAGAAAGAGTTGAAATATAAGCTGGTTTAAGGTGTGTGTGTGGGGGGGGGGGGGAGATAGAGAGAGAGAGAGGTGCTTGTGTAGACAAACAAGCAGTGATAGAAGCAGATCATCAAAAGATGTCAGTGACAATGGTACAATAGAACACATAGGTGTTAAAGTTAAAGTTGGTGATATTATCTAAACGAATGTGCTAATTAAGAATAGATGGTAGGGCACCCAAGGTACAGCTCTAGTGGGGGTGGGGGGAGCATAAAAGATTTAAAAATATTTAAAAATAATGGAAATAGGTGGGAAAAGAAAAATCTATAAAATTTATAGGGAAAAAAAAGGAAAAAGGGGGAAACAGAAAGGGGGTGGGGATGGGGGAGGGAGCTTACCACCTAAAGTTGTTGAATTCAATATTCAGACCGGAAGGCTGTAAGGTGCCTAGTCGGAAGATGAGGTGTTGTTCCTCCAGTTTGCGTTGGGCTTCACTGGAACAATGCAGTAAGCCAAGGACAGACATGTGGGCAAGAGAGCAGGGTGGAGTGTTAAAATGGCAAGCGACAGGGAGGTTTGGGTCATTCTTGCGGACAGACCGCAGGTGTTCTGCAAAGCGGTCGCCCAGTTTACGTTTGGTCTCTCCAATGTAGAGGAGACCACATTGGGTGCTGTGTTGACGGCTGAGTATCCTAGAGAGAGCGCGAGGAAGGCAAAGCTTGAATGCACATGGTGAGCCAGTGGACAGGAACGTCGGAAGGAGAATTCGAAACCCTGGAGGTGGATCCTTGTGGAAGGTCTGAGAGGAAGCGTTCTTTGGGAAAAGATTCCAGAGCGAGTTCTTTGAGAGTGGAGATTGGAAATGCTCGTGTGAAGGGCGGAGTTCAGTGAGACCGGTCGGCTCACTGTGTGACAAGTGTCTTGGGTGTTGGAGGAGGGGCAGTGGACCTGATGAGAGATCCATAGCATCTGTTTGGGGTGACATCTGCCTCTTAGTTTCAGAGTGTGGCGTTTGACCACAGGCCTCCTACTGGTTTACGTGGACCAAGTACTTACTGTGAACATTAGAGTATAAGTTAGATTTTGTAACTTGTGTTATCCTTACAAATCTGTATACATATGTAAAAGTATAGCTGTGGGTGAAGGATTATTATGATATAGTTAATCTTTTCTTGTTTGATAATTGTTTTATTCATTTGTTAGAAGTTCATTATCTGACTCCGGTGACTCTGTTCAGTATCCACTCTCCACGTACCTAAGCAAGAAATAAAAGCTAGGATCTATCAAGCCGGGTTCCACCCTGGAATCAGGTTTGTCCAGTTGTAACATCAGCTGGGATCATAACACCACCTCTTTGACCAAGGTCATCTGTCTTAATATCTCCTCATGCAGCTCAGTGCCATACTTTGTGCTATAATGCACCTGTGAAGCGCCTTGGGATGTTTTGTTATGTAAAAGGTGCTGTATAGATGCAGGGTTTGCTGTTGTCGATGGAGATGGCTGTAATATGTAGTGTTCTTACAGGACTGATGAGAAATGGAAGGAGGTGTTTGTAAATCTCTGTCTAAGGTAACTTTGGGGATATGGAAGTAGGCCCAATGGTACATGATAGGCTTCCCAACCAGACAGTCTAACTCAAAATACACAGCATGAAGGAAGCAAAGATCAATCTAAGGCTTTCTTATCAAGGGTTTGTTACAGGGTCTCAATCACATGAGGGGATAGGAGAGGAATTTTACAGTGTTTTTTTCCCTAATGGATTTTTCCTCTTTTTTTGTCTCTTCCAGGTGGTTACCTAGCTGTAGGCATGGGTGTGAGTTGGTGGCAGAGGGGTGGTCAGTGGAGAATGGGGGAAGAAGTTATATTCATGATGGTTCAGTGCCATGGTACGTGGGGCAGGCTTGACAACTCCTTGTGTCAATGTTGTATCTTTGTAAAATAAACAGGAGTGTGGGTGACAGTATGAAGAGAGGGGAGGACATATGCAATCCGCAGTGTCACAGGATAGGCAGACTTCAACCACTCTCTTCTCAGCTTGATTCAGTTAGTAACCCTCTCACTTTGAGCACCTATTTAAGGTTGGCTGAAGCCATGTTGAGACTCAGAGGCAAGAGTGCCACATGAACTGAGCCAAACTGGCGACTAAACACTCACCGGCTCATAAGCCCTTACCCAATCCATTAGTCAGCATTACTAGTGATTTCTAAGTACGAACTTGTTCTAGTTATGCTAACTCCAGAGGAGGCAATATATCACAAGGAAACACTTCCCAGTCATCTCATCTGACCAAACAACCTTCAGCAGTCCCACCGTCCACTATGAGGCATTTTTAACACCCCCCTCCTACCTTAGTTAGGTCTAATGTCCTTAGGTATGCAATTTGAAATCCTGCTACTCAAGCTTAAGGCAGTGGGTATTGCAGGCAAAACTTAGAGGGAGTAAAGAACTGGGGGTAAAAGAATAGAAACCCAATTAATATTAGATGGAGAGCAATGTCTGGCTGGAGCATTGTACATAGTTGAGTGTCCCAAGGATTGGTGCTGAGAAATGTCCTAAGTGGAGCGTGCCAGAGATTGGTGCTGGGGGGAAGTAATGGGAGGAAAGTCTGAGAGATCGGTGCTGTGGAGTTGTACTGAGCGCTGTGTCTCAGGGATTTATTCTGGGGCCCTTACTATTCCTGACGTCCACAACTGATCTAGAGTCTGAAATCAGAGCAAGTTGTTCATAAATGTTGTCAGACCAGGTGAAAAATGTCTGATGGAGAAGTCAGGTAATAAGCATCTGGTCAGGATGCATCAGGAAACAGAGAGTAGCGGTTAATGGATGTTTTTCGGACTGGAGGGAGTTTTATAGTGGAGTTGCCTGAGGGTCTGTGTTAGGACCCTTGCTCTTCCTGATACACATTAATGACCTCGACCTTTGTGTACAGGACACAATATCAAAATTTGCAGATGATACGCAACTTGGAAGCATTGTGAACAGGGAGGAGAATAGTGTAGAACTTCAAAAGGACATAGATAGGTTGGTGGAAGTGGCAGGAGAAATTAAAGAGAAGTGTGAAGTGATTAATTTTGATAGGAGGAACGTGCAGTGACAATGTAAAATAAAGGGCACAATTCTGAAGTGGCTACAGGAGCATAGGGACCTTGATGTAACTGTGTATGAGTGTGCAAGTCTTTGGGTGCAGTGGTAGTGTCCCTACCTCTAGGCCAGAAGACTGGGCTCAAGTTCCACGCCAGGACTTGGCCATGGAAGAAGCATTCATGATGCGATTCAACAGTCAGATAATCAGCCTCAAATCCTTCCCCAAGCATCTCCTCTATTCCCCAAAGGGGGGAGAAAAGCATGTGCGAAGATATGCTTTAAAAAATGTGCTTGAGTCATTGAAAGTGGCCAGACAGGTTGAGAGATGGGCAAGGCATACTGCATCCTAGGCTTTATTTATAGGGAGATAGGGTACGAAAGCAAGGAGGCTATGTTAAACTTGTATAGAACACTGGTTCAACCTCAACTGGAGTATTGTGTCCCCAGTTCTAGCTGCCACGCTTGAAGACGTGAAGGCATTAGAGAGAGGGCAGAAAAGATTCACGAGAATGGCTCCAGAGATGAAGGGCCTCAGTTACGTAAATTGGTTGGAGAAGTTGGGGCTGTTTTCCTTGGAGAAGAGAAGGCTGGGAGGAGATTTAATAGAGGTGTCCAAAATCATGAGGGGTCTGGACAGAATAGATAGGGAGAAACTGTTCCCACTTGTGAAAGGATCCGGAACAGAAGGGCACAGATTTAAGCTAACTGGCAAAAGAAGCAATGGCGACATGAAAGAAAGGCTTCTTCTCACAGTGAATGGTCAGGGTCTGGAATGAGCTGCCCGAGAGTGCAGTGGAGGTAGGGTCAAATGAGGCTTTCAAGAGGGAAAAGGAAAAATGCACAGGTCCTGTGGGAAGAAGGTGAGGGTATGGCACTCGGTTAATTGCTCATTCGGAGAGCCAGTGCAGACATGAAGGGCCGAATGGCCTCTGTCTGTGCTGTAACCATTCTGTGCTCTCACAGACTCTTCTATCCTGACCGCTGATCTAACAGCTTGTCTATAATTATTGCAGGACAGTGCTCAGTAACATCTATGTGGGTCACAGTTTGGCGGCTGGTGTGACTTGCCGACTTCCAATCATGTCTTCTTGGATCTCTTCTCACAATTCTCGATCTTAAGCCATCACCAGTTCTCTCTGCGACGACCCGTCCAACTCCTACCCATGTTCTCTCTTGGTCCCCTACCTTATCATTCCACTTTTTGCCCGGGTCATATGCCAGCCACTTATTTTGACTAAGCTGGTTGAAAATGCCAGGTACCCAGATGCCAAAACTTTCCTCTCGAGTTCCTCCACCTAGTCTCTCAGCCACGGCTCAGTGAGCAGCACTCGCATTCCCAAGTCAGACGGCTGAATTCCTGCTCCGGAGACTTGACTGCAAAATCTAGCCTGACACTCCACTGCAGTACTGAGGGGGTGCTGCACTGTCAGAGGTGAAATAAAAACAGAAAGCGCTGAAAGTACTCAGTAGGCAAGGCAGCATCTGGGGAGAGAGAAGAGAATTGATGAATCTGATGAAAGATCATTGACTGGAAACAATAATTCCTCTCACCACAGACTCTGCCCATCTTGCTGGGTATTTTCCAGCATTCGTTTTGTTTGCTTTTGTTTCAGATTTACGGCATCTTTTTAAGAACTTACTCTTTTGTGGGATGTGGGCGTCACAGCCACAGCTGGAAGGCAACATTTGGGGATTGCCCTGAACTGAGCAGCTTGCTTGGCCATTTCAGAGGGCAGTTAAGAGTCAACCACACTGTGGGTCTGGAGTCACATGTAGGCCAGACCGGATAAGGACGGCAGATTTCCTTCCCTAAAGAACATTAATGAACCAGTTGGGTGTTTAACAACAATTCATGGTCGCTATTGCTGAGGCTAACTTTCAATTCCAGATTGGTTGCTGACTGCAATTTAAATTCCACCAGACATCGTGATGGGATTTGAACTCGTATCCCCAGAGCATTAGCCTGGGCCTCCAGATTACTAGCCCAGTGGCGTTACTACTACTCCACCGTCTCCCCGAATACTGCAGTGTTTCGCTCTCGTTTCGCTCTCGTATTACTGTCAGATGTGCAGCCTGCCCTTTCAGGTGGACATAAAGACTTTCGTTCTGCACTCATCAGGACACTCGCAAGGATATCAATATAAGGAGGAAAACAATAACTCTCAGCTCTCTCTTCACATATAGCATAAATTGCTGTTTCCCCCACCCCCTTATATTGGTATTCTTGCGAGTGTCCTGATGAGTGGAAGATGAAAAACTTCAACATGTCTCTTTTTTCAACAATATAATTAATCTTGTCGGACACTCTAAAGCACAAAGTTCTTTGCTTGATAAATGTCACTAGTTTATGAATAACTTTGCTGTGATTCACTGAAATATCCCATTCACTGAAGTAAACATTCTGAAGCATAATTTTTCATTTCTTACGATCTTATGACAAATCTAATTAACTGATTTTTACTGGTCACTATTTGGAGAAAAACAGAAGAGTCCCTAATGTCCAGGCCAATATTTATCTGTCAACCATCACTAAAACAGATGATCTGGCCATTATCACATTGCTGTTTGTGGGAGCTTGTTGTGTGTAAATTGGCTGCTGTGTTTCCTACATTACCACAGTGACTACATTACCACAGTGACTACAAATCGAAAGCATTTCATTGGCTGAAAACTCTTTGGGGCATTCCAAGATTACAAAAGATGCTATAGAACATGCCTGAGATCACCCAAAATGTTCAGTTCCCTAACTAGACCAGTAAAAACCAGTTAATTAGATTTGTCATAAGATCGTAAGAAAGTAAACATCGTGCTTCAGAATGTTTAGTTCAGTGAATGGGATATTTCAGTGAATCACAGCAAAGTTATTCATAAACTGGTGACATATATCAAGCAAAGAACTTTGTGCTTTAGAGTATCTGACAAGACCAGTTATATTGTTGAAAAAAGAGACATGTTGATGTTTTTCATCTTCCACTCATCAGCCGCAAGAATACCAATATGGGGTGGGGGAAACAGCAATTTATGCTATATGTGAAGAGAGAGCTGAGAGTTATTGTTTTCCCCCTTATACTGATATCCTTGCGAGTGTCCTGATGAGTGCAGAATGAAAAACTTAGACATGTCTCTTTTTTTGGGCAATACTCAAGTTCTGTACTACCAAACTATTATCTTCTACACAAAATGCTGGGAAAACTCAGCAGGTCTGACAGCCTCTGTGGAGAGAGAAACAGAGTTAACGTTTCGAGTCCGTATGACTCTTCTTCAGAGCTAAAGGGAAATGGAAATGTGATGAAATTTATACTGTTTAATGGGGGTGGGACAGGTGGAGCTGGATAGAGGGCCAGTGATAGGTGGAGGCAAAGGAGAGATTGCAAAAGCTGTCATAAACAAAAGGTCAAAGGGTTGTTAATAGTGGTGGCTCTGGCTAAAGGAGGTGCTGATGGTGACATTAAGAGCAGAAAGCAGAATGTGGTAATGTCAGGTTCAGGGTAAGCACTCTGGAAAGTGACAGGTGGCCCTAGTGGGGTTGGGGTGAGGGGAGGGAATGGTGTGGGGGAAAAAAGATCAAAAAGGCGAAAAGCTGGGGATAAAACAATGAATAAAATGGAAATAAATTTTAAAAATAATAATAATAAAAATAAGCGGAGGGGAAACAAATAAATAAATAAAAATTAAAAAATAAAATTGAATAAGAAAAAAGGGAGGGGTTCAAAAAGGCTGGGGGTGGAGGAGAGAGTTCGTGATGTGAAGTTGTTGAACTCAATGTTCAGTCCAGAAGGCTGTAAAGTGCCTAGTCGGAAGATGAGGTGATGTTCCTCCAGTTTGCGTTGGGCTTCACAGTAACAATGCAGCAAGCCAAGGACAGACATGTGGGTATGAGAGCAGGGTGGAGTGTTGAAATGGCAAGTGACAGGGAGGTCTGGGTCAGGCTTGTGGACTGACCGAAGGTGTTCTGCAAAGCGGTCACCCAGTCGGCGTTTGGTCTCTCCAATGTAGAGGAAACCGCATTGGGAGCAGTGAATGCAGTAGACTAAATTGAAGTAAGTGCAAGTGAAATGTTGCTTCACTTGAAAGGACAGCTTGGGCCCTTGGACAATGAGGAGGGGGGAAGTAAAGGGGTAGGTGTTGCACCTTCTGCGATTGCATAGAAAGCCGACGGGGGGGGCGGTGAAGGGAAGATGTGTTTGGTGGTGGAGGAAATGATGGAGGATGATCCTTTGAATGCGGAGGCTGGTGGGGTGATAAGTGAGGACAAAGGGGACCCTGTCATGGTTCTGGGAGGGAGAGGTAGGTGTGAGGGCAGAGGCGCGGAAGATGGGTCAGACACAGTTGAGGGCCCTGTCAACCACCGTGGGTGGGAAACCTCGGTTAAGGAAGAAGGAAGACATGTCAGAGGAACTGTTTTTGAAAGTGGCATCATCAGAACAGATGCGACAGAGGTGAAGCAACTGAGAGAATGGGATGGAGTCCTTACAGGAAGCGGGGTGTGAGGAGCTATAGTCAAGGTAGCTGTGGGAGTCGGTGGGCTTGTAGTGAATATTGCTGGACAGTCTATCACCAGAAATGGAGACAGAGAGGTCAAGGAAGGGACAGGAAGTGTTGGAGATGGACCATGTGAAAATGATGGAGGGGTGGAAATTGGAAGCAAAATTAATAAACTTTTCCAGGTCCGGAGAAGAGCATGAAGCAGCACCAAAGTAATCATCGACGTACTGGAGAAAGAGTTGTGGGAGGGGGCCGGAGTAGGACTGGAACAAGGAATGTTCCACATACCCCATAAAGAGACAGGCATAGCTGGCGCCCATGCGGGTACCCATAGCCACACCTTTTATTTGGAGGAAGCCTTTGACCTTTTGTTTATGACATCTTTCGCAATATCTCCTTTGCCTCCGCTTATCGCTGGCCTTCTATCCAGCTTCACCCGTTCTGCCCCCTTAAACAGTATATAGTTCACCACGTTTCTTCTTCCCTTTAGCTCTGATGAAGAGTCATACAGACTCGAAACCTTAGCTCTGTCTTTCTCTCTCCACAGATGCTGTCAGACCTGCTGAGCTTTTGCAGCATTTTCTGTTTTTGTTTCAGAATTGCAGCATCCGCGGTATTTTGCCTTCAGACTATCATCTTCTGCTTTATTTTAATTATCAGATGGATGGAAGTAAGAAATGTCTCTGCTTGAAACTTATTTAGGACGCCTATTCGAAAAAATAGACCTATTGAGGTAGTTTTTTTTTGGTTTGGCCTGAGCAGCTCATATTCCAGTTCCCACCACCCTGCACTACTGCACATACAGCAGCCCAAATCATAAACTGGAGGGTTAAAGAGCTGAGGGGTTAAGGGAGAGTTCCGGTAATGTTCAGCCGAGAGACAAAAGAGAAATCTGAAACATGATCCACTCAAGAAAGAGAAGAGGAAATTGTGTGAGCTGTGTGGAATGTAGCAGAACTCCAGCTCCTTCAGTCTTTTGGGAAAATATACGTAACACATGGCGAAATACTGTAGCTACACAAGACATCACAGGAAATATCAAGAGCAGACAATGGAAGCTAAGTCTAGGAATTTTATGCCAATGTCTGAACCGCAAATCAATGAGTTTTACAACAACAACAGGCAAGCAGAACAAGGGAGAGGCACTGAGAGTGGGAGAAAGAAGGGGGGGTGTGGGTGGTGAGGGGCACAGGGATGGAGAGAGATACACACAGAGAGCAGGAGGGATACACTGAGCCAGGGAGAGAGGCAAGGAGCAGAGAGAGAGAGAGAGAGCACACAGGAAGAAGGGCAGAGTGTAAAACACACAAAGTGATGAAGAGGCACTAATTTATGGGAGAGACAAGGGAGGGCTGCAGGGTTTGAGAGTTTGGAGACCGAGCGTGTGGAGAAAAGTATGGAGACAGAGAGAGAGGGGGGGTGGGGGGTGGGGGGTGTCTGGCAACAAAACCAGCACAAAGGCAGGGGCACAGGAGACTGAAAAGGGAGAGGGAGGCAGGCAGATAAAGTGGGAAGGACGTACAAGCAAAGGGAGGTTCAGGGATACGGAGAGACACAGAGAAACTCAGAGACACAGACTCAGGGACACACAGAGAGAGACATAGAGATAGCAGGGAGACACAGGGCCACGGAGAGGGACACACGGAGAGAGACATAGAGAGAGAGAGAGACTCAGGGACACAGGGAGAGAGACACAGAGAGAGATACTGCTGAGACACAGGGCGCAGGGAGAGACACAGAGAGAGAGACACAGGGACACAAAGAGACAAAGAGGGACACAGAGACACAGAGAGAGACACAGGGACGCAGAAAGAGACACAAAGGAGGACACAGAGACACAGGGTCACAGAGAGACACAGGGACACAGAGACATAGAGAGAGACTCAGGGACACACAGAGAGACACAGAGAGAGAGACACAGGGACACAGAGAAACTCAGGGACACAGAGAGAGACACAGAGAGAGAGAGAGATACAGAGACAGAGAGACAGAGAGACAGAGAGAGGGACACAGATAGAGACACAGGGATGCAGAGAAAGACACAAAGGGGACACAGAGACACAGGGACACAGAGAGAGAGACAAGGACACAGAGAGGCACAGGGACACAGAGAGACACAGAAAACTGAGAGATACAGGGACACAGAGAGAGAGACACGCAGAGAGAGACACAGATAGAGACACAGGGACACAGAAAGAGACACAAAGGGGGCACAAAGGCACAGGGACACAGAGAGACACAGGGACACAAAGACACAGAGAGGGACTCAGGGACACAGAGAGAGACACAGAGAGAGAGACACAGGGACACAGAGAGAGAGACAAGGACACAGAGAGGCACAGGGACGCAGAGAGACAGAAATGATAAGGGGCATGGAGAGATGAAAACTGTGAGGAGTTTCTATTTTGACCTGTCTGTGTGGTACTCACTTTCAGCCAGGTCTGTTTCCGTTTGGCCTCTGGTCCCCTGATTTGAGGGATGAGCTGAGACTCTAACACAGGACACAAGTCTTCCATAACCAGGTTACTCAAGATCTGGGAAGACATCAAAAATCAAATTATTGACAATGGAATGAGGGCTGCTTTGGGTCAGTGTACTCTTTGCTTCATTGCATTGATTTCTGGCGAATGATTTGATTTGAAGACAGGTTGATTGTGAAGTTCCTGAATCTTTCTGTCTGCTGTGTCCTGCCCCATACAGTAGGTCTGAATTCCAGTCTCACACATAAGATTCTTGAGCCATTTACTGGGAAAGAACAGCTTTCCTGTTGCCTTCCCCACAGTTTGTGTTTTCAGAGGACCTTCTCTGAGATGGGCTGCAATGAAGGTTATAGAGCTCCTCTCCTCCCTTTACAATGGGGGCCCCACTCATTGGGCACAAATATACTTAGAGGACACCAACCAAGTATTCATAACCAGTTCTCTGATCTCTCCTTACTAGAGCTGTCTGTAGTGAATGCAAGAAATAGGAGAGGGAGTAGACCACATGGCCTGTTGAGCCTGCCCCGCCTTTCAATACGATCATCTTAATACCATCTTAAATGGGAGACCCCTTATTTCTAAACTGTGTCCCCTAGTTCAGTGGTGGGCAACCTGGGCTGATCATGGGTTTCAACTCCATTTTCCGACCCACTCTCCATTTCCCTTAATTCCCTGAGAGACCAAAAATCTGTCTATCCCAGCCTTAAATGTATTCAACAATGGAGCATCCACAACCCTCTGGGGTAGAGAACTCCAAAGATTCTCAACCCTTTGAGTGAAGTAATTTCTCCTCATCTCAGCCCTAAATAATTGGCCCCTTATCCTGAGACTGTGCCCCCGTGCTTTAGATTCTCCGACCAGCGGAAACAATCTCTCAGCGTCCACCCTATCAAGCCCCTTCTGAATCTTGTATGTTTCCATAAGATCACCTCTCATTCTTCTAAACCCCAGAGAATACCAAACCCAATTTACTCAGCCTCTCACCGAGTGCAGACCAAATCCAACACTTAAACATCAGAACTGATTTTTGTTAATCAAGGGTATTCGAGACTTGGAAGGATGGTGAATGGTTGGAGTTAAGATACAGATCAGCCATTATCTAATTGAATGACAGAACAGTGTTGAGGGGCTGAAGGGCCTGCTGCTGTTACTATTTTCCTTTTAATTCAGTCAAGAACACTCATCCCCAGCCAAAGAACAGAAGAAATAGGAGCAGGAATAGAACCATTTAGCACCCCCCCCCCCAAGCCTGTTCTACCATTCAATACCTGATTGTGGCCTTAACTCCACTTTTCTGCCACTACCCACCCCTCTCCCCCTCACCCCCACCCTCCTGACTCCCCCAAAAAACCTTGACTCTCTTGTAGATCAAAAATCCTTCTAACTCGGCCTTGAATATATTCAATGACCCAACCTCTGCTGCTGTTGGGGGTAGAGAATTCCAAAGCTTTAAAAAATTCTCTCATGGAGGTGTGAGCTTTCCTGGCTGAGTCAGCATTTGTTGCCCATCCCTAATTGCCCTTGAGAAGGTGGTGGTGGTGAGCTACCTTCTTGAACCGCTGCAGTCCATGTGGTGTAGCTAGACCCACAGATTAGCGACCCCCTGAGGGAAGAAATGTCTCCTCATCTCCGTCCTAATTGGGAAACCCCCCTATTTTGAGGTCACCCCAATGCGGTGTGATAAACGCCAGGAGTTTCTACAAATGGTGCAGATCCATTATCAAGTACCAGAACTTTGTATAAGATGTCTCCCAGGCAGTGAAATTCTCAGGTCAGCATAGCAACAAAATACTTATCATAATCATACGACCTTATACAAACATGCGAATTGGGAGCAGGAATAGACCATGTGACCCCTCGAGCCTGCTCCAGCATTCAATAAGAGCCTGGCTGATCTAGCTCCATATTCTGACCACCCCCAATAACCTTCGACTCCCTTGTTAATCAACAGCTTGTCTACCTCTGCCTCAGAAATATCCATTGACCCGGCCTCCACCGCTCTCTGGTGAAGAGAGTTCCAAAGATTCACGACTGTCTGAGAGAAAAAAAAATCTCCTCGCCTCCATCTTAAAGACCCCTTTATTTTTAAACTGTGTCCCCCTAGTTCAGTGATGAGCTACCTAGGCGAGTGAGTGGCTCTCCTTCATCCCAGTGGACCGCAGGATTAAAATCGGGCATGTGCGCTAACCATATATATAACCATTGTTAAGAATTTTCGGGGCGTGCCGATTGAACTATAGCGGTGTTTTTGATTGGCCACAGAGGGACTCTAGCAGTCAATGTTGTGTGCAGTCAGCATGTGACTCACTTCAACGTGCCCTTGCTTTGCATGTGTATCACTTTAGCAATACCGCTAGGGCAAAAAACCACACGGACAGAAACCAGCGTAACCTGGCAACAGGGCGTGGTCAACAAATGTCTCGTAGGCCACACTCAGAACCCTGCCCTAGTGCTAGTCTCTCCCACAAGGGAAAAAAAAATGTCCTTTCAGCATCCACCCTGTCGAGTCCCCTCAGGATTTTATACGTTTCAATAAGATCACCCCTCATTCTTATAGGCTCCAATGGATACAGGCCCAGCCTGACCCAACCTTTCCTCATAAAATAACCTCCCCCATCCCAGTTATCCCAGTCGAGTGAACCTTCTCTGAACTGCTTCTACCGCAGAATCACAGAGTCACACAGTGCAGAAGAGGCCCTTTGGCCCATCGAGTCTGCACCGACACGTGAGAAACACATTTATATCCTTTCCTAAATAAGAAGAGCAACACTGTACATGGTGCTCCAGATGTGGTCTCACCAATACCCTGTACAGCTGTAGCAAAACTTCCCTACTTTTATGTTCCATTCCCCTTGCAAAAAACCACAACATTCCATCTGCCTTCCTAATCCCTGGCTGTGTACCTGCATATTAAAATTTCCTGAATCACGTACCAGGACAGCCCCTGTGCTGCAGAGCTCTGCAATCTCTTTCAATCTAAATAATATACTGCTTCTCTAGAGTGGAAAAGTTCACATTTCCCCACCTTTATGTTGCCCTGTTTATCTGTTTAGTGCTGCTCCGTGTTGCAGTGCATCACACTCCACATTAACCATAGTCTACCTGCTCTGAACAAGCTCTGTGAACTCGCTGATATTCAGTGGGGAGGCTGTGTATGGGAACCACGGCAACCAATTTGTGCTCAGCAAGATTTCACCCAACACAGTGAGATAATGGAAGGTGTCCTTTTAGTGCTTACAACTTGGTGAGAACTCCCCGGACCACCTTCCGGTCGCGCCAAGCGGACCATTCACATCCAGCTTAAAGAGGCCTCGGTTTCAAGTGTCATCAGTGCTGCGATGGAGGGACGGCCGAGACTTTGTGCTCAAATCTCTGGAGTTGGGCTTGAGCCTTCTGACTGAGGTGAGGGAGTGCTGCCCATAGGTTATATATTTTTTTCATTCATGGGATAGGGGCATCGCTGGCTAGTCCAGCATTTATTGCCAATCCCTAATTGTCACCTGAGAACTGAATGGCTTGCTAGGCCATTTCAGAGGACAGTTAGCACACAGGCCAGACCAGGTAAAGACGGCAGATTTCCTTCACTAAAGAGCATTAGCGAACCAGATGGGTTTTGACGACAATCGACAATGGTCTCACGGTCATCATTAGACTTTTAATTCGAGATTTTTCCACTGAATTCAAATTGCACCATCTGCCCCAATGGGATTTGAACTCAGGTCCTCAGAACACTGTCCTGGGTCTCTGGAATACTAGTCCAGTGACAATACCACTGCTGGTATGAGTGGCAGGAGGGTCAGTTGAGGTAGAACTTTGCAGCACAGAAGGAGGCCATTTGACCCATCACACCTCTTTAAAAAGCTTTTTGAAAGAGTTTTCCATTTGTCCCCCTGCCCTTGTTCTTTCCCTATAACTCTGCAAACCTCTCCCCTTCACATATTTCAACAATTCCTTTTTGAAAGTTATTAATGAATCGACTTCCACCACCCTTTCAGGCAACACGTGACAGACTATCATAACTTGCTTGCATAATGAAAAAACTCTTTTCTCACCTCTTGCCAATTACCTTAAACCTGTGTCCTCTGGTTACCAACCTTCCTGCCAGTGTCTCCATATTCATCCCATGAAAACTCTTTGCGATTTTCAACGGGTTTGACTAATTGGGCAGGAACCACCGCTGGACAGATAGTTCCTCTGCGGGTCAGGTACGTGAAAAGGCGGACTGGTCGGGGAGTTTCTGCTTTTGGTGTCAGGCATGGATCCGTGGATAGCACTCACCTCTGAGTCAGTAGAGTGTGGATTCGACTCTCGCTCCGCAGACCCCAGAACATAATCAGGGCTGGCACTGCAATGCCGAGCTGAGGCAGCACTGCACTGTCAGAAGTGCTGCCTTTCACGTGGAACCTTAGGCTGAAGCCTTACCTGCCCCCTCAGCTGGGTGCAGAAGATCCCTTGGCACTTTTTGAGTAGGAGGATGGAGTTCCCCCCTACCCCACTACAGTATAAGGGTCTTGTACATACAGGGTTAATGTGGGACTGAGCACAGTATTGCCCACACAGTGATGTAAGGAGGCACATGACCTGGATCTAGGGTCAGTGTGGTGTTGAGCAGAGACGTGTAAAGGCCTAAACATGGAGATAGCTCCTTGCCTGTACCCTTTACTGTATATATGTATATCATTACAAGCAATTAATAAAGACTTGCTGTTAACTTTCTTCTTTAGAAGGCTTCTTTAAGAGACACTGTTTTATAACCAAAAACCTCCCAAAACACCCAGCAGCCCCGCCTCTCCCCCGCCAGTGCCTTACCTACTGCTTCTCCCTCAACCAACATCACTATAAAATGCATGTTTATCACACTGCTGTTTGTGGGATCTTACTGTGTACAAATTGGCTGCTGCATTTCATATATTACAACACCTCAAAAGCACTTTGGGACACCCTGAGGTTGTGAAAGTTGCTATATCAAAGCAAAACTTCCTTTCACAGCAGTCACAGAAACAAACCGTTGCAAGGTGATCAATAAAAGTTACCTCAGTCTCCGATCCCAAATACAAGTCACAGATTCCATATTGTCCCCTCTGCTGCCTGTACGCTCGCACAGCCTCCAGGAATGCTCGGACTTCAAAAGAATCTCTTCTAAACAGCACTGTAAGGAAAACATCATCATCAGTCATCAGATGTGTGAATTGTCATCATAATGAATATCTCCTTCCTTGGCTACATATTCTACCTAGCTGCTCACAGCTTCGCTTAGTAAAGCTCCCACTACACTGTCCCCATCAATCACTCCCAGGACAGGTACAGCATGGGGTTAGATACAGAGTAAAGCTCCCTCTACATTGTCCCCATCAATCACTCCCAGGACAGGTACAGCACGGGGTTAGATACAGAGTAAAGCTCCCGCTACACTGTCCCCATCAAACACTCCCAGGGCAGGTACAGCACGGAGTTAGATACAGAGTAAAGCTCCCGCTACACTGTCCCCATCAAACACTCCCAGGACAGGTACAGCACAGGGTTAGATACAGAGTAAAGTTCCCTTGACACTGTCTCCATCAAACACTCCCAGGACAGGTACAGCATGGTGTTAGATACAGAGTAAAGTTCCCTCTACACTGTCCCATCAAACACTCCCAGGGCAGGTACAGCATGGGGTTAGATACAGAGTAAAGCTCCCTCTACACTGTCCCCATCAATCACTCCCAGGACAGGTACAGCATGGGGTTAGATACAGAGTAAAGCTCCTGCTACACTGTCCCCATCAAACACTCCCAGGACAGGTACAGCACAGTCTAGATATAGAGTGAAGCTTCCTCTGCTCTAGCTAAACCTTTGGATGTTTGTACCAGTGTTTAGGTGTCGAATTCCATCAGCAAAAAGTGTGCTCCAGATGTGATGGTCGTCTGTGGAGTGGAAGCTGAGAAGGAGGTGTTGCCGATAGGGGTGCCACAGGAAGAGGAGCTGACCCGTCGGGCAGTTCATGTATTGTTCCTCCCAGCAAGTGTCTGCGATGCCTGGAAAACACGGGGCAAAGAGAGAAATGTTTGCATTTAGATAGCACCTTTCTTGACCTCAGAACCTCCCGAGTCTCCAATTGAGTGTCTTGTTAGACCATTTCAGAGGGAATCTAGGAGGCGTCCACCTTAGGTGAGTCTCTGGGTCACAGGTAGACCAGACTGGGCAAGGACCTCCCTCCCGTAAAAGGTCATTAGTGAAGCAGTTGGGTTTTAAACCACAATCCAACCGCTTCTTGATCTCTTCTCCTGTGACCTGCCAAATACGGGAAATCTGAAATAAAAACGCTTCAAATACCCAGCAGGTCGGACAGCATCTGTGGAGAGAGAGAAACAGGGTTAGAGGTCAGGTTCTGATCAAAGGTCATCAACCAGAAGCAACACTGTTTCTCAATCCACAAATGCTACCAGACTTACTAAGTATCATACTCCCAGGTTTTATTGTGAAATGGAATTCACACCCCTCGGGCTGCCGTGTTAGGGTCTGAACATTCAGCTGCTGGAGCCGTGGTCCAGGGTCTCCAGTTACTGAGGCCAGAACAGAACCACAACCACCATTAGCAAACACTACCAGTCACTGCTGCTAGCTGATGATACCTAGCTGGTGTCTTGCATGTTCACATACACGGGGAGCACATCCCACATACAGACTGCAGTGTCCACTCCTGGTTTAGCCATTGCTGGTGATGAGTGGGTGTGGGGTTCCTCCACTGAAATATTCGTTCACGGGATGTGGGCTTCACTGGCTAGGCCAGCATTTATTGTCCATCTCTAATTGCCCTTGAGGTGGTGGTGGTGATATTAGAAAGCACAATTTCTAAACCTCATCCCCCCCCCGACCACCCTTCAAAATATTATGTTTACGATGGAAGTTTTAAACTTCAACCTTGATCTCCCTAACCCTAAGGAGTGTTGAGGTTCCCTCTTCCTCTTGCACATCCTCCCTACATATCAGAATGGTGGTTGTGGTTCTGTTCTGGCCTCAGTAACTGGAGACCCTGGACTACCGGCTCCAGCAGCTGAATGTTCAGACACTAACAC